>OW052066.1:0-10000 GCA_932526445.1 Phragmatobia fuliginosa
TAAGCAAAAAAACACAACACCACACACTCCCTTACTCACGTACATAACATGGTCCGAACACCTCCAAAATCTGGCGCGGCTCCCGGCGCCTCTACCTCGCCTTCGGTGATGCAAGGCGCTGCAAGAGCTTTTATTCGAAGACCCGAAACAAAGCGAAGGTCACTCGACCAAATGGAACACTATAAAAGGCATGAGATCACATACGCTGGTCGATCGAGTGACCTTCTACTCCAGGAGGTGATGAAGACATTTGAGGATATCCCCTCAAAAGTCCTGCAATACCCTCAAATGAGGAAGGATATCAAATCCTACCTGGAGGAACATGCGGATAAGGGTCTTCGCATACTTTTTGAGATAAGCAGGCGACTGAAGAGCTTGGAGGAGGAGGCGTCCAGGGCTGCTGGCGCGGCTGCGGTGGTCGCGACTCCTGCACAGGAGGTTGCGACCGTGGCGGCCGTATCACCCGCGAAAGAGGATAGGCTGCTGGCAAAACTTGGGGAGATGGAGGACTCCATCTTCACGTGGTTCAACGAAACTTATTATAAGTTAAAAGACAGAATCGGCCAATTAGACACTAAAATGGAGGAGCAAAATGCCGACATTATAGAAAAGATCCACGAGAAGATGGAGTTCACCCAAGTCGACATCGACGTGGCGACCGAGGGGATCGTGGTGCGAGCGCAGTCCCAGCTCGAAGACCTGATCGGGACTGTCGGTAGAGACATTGTCATGGAGACCAAGTCGCACATCGGCGAGGCGGTGAAGGGACTAATGCCCGAGAGCCTCCCGGACCCGATCCCCATGACTTACGCCAGAGCCGCAGCAACCGGACCCGGGCGCCGACCGGCACTTCACTCGGTGGCGGTCACTTCCACGGATAGTCGTGAGACTGCCGATGAGGTGCTCGCCAGGGTGAAGAAGGCGGTCGACGCCAGGGGTACCGGTCTTAGAGTAAGCAAGGCCAGAAAAGCCAAAAATAGAACAGTCATACTAGGGTGCGATACGGAGGTGGAACGAGACAGAGTAAGGGAGAAACTCGAAACCAGTGGCGATGGACTTGTGGTAGTGCCCATGAAAAATAAGGATCCGCTCGTCGTCCTCAAAGACGTTTTCGTCGATGGCGACGACGAGGACATTATCAGGGCCATTTACAGCCAAAATGCCGACGTTTTCATGGGCCTACCACAGGAGGACAAGGAACTAAACATCAAGTTTAAGAAAAGGACAAGGAATCCCGATTCGTCTCACATTGTCCTACAGGTGAAGCCCAAAGTATGGCAGAGGATGACGGGGGCTGGAACCCTCTACCTGGACCTGCAAAGGGTCAGAGTGGAGGACCATTCCCCCCTCATCCAATGCACGAGGTGCTTGGCATTCGGCCACGGCCGCAAGTTCTGCGCCGAGAGTGTGGACAAGTGCAGCCACTGCGGGGGCCCGCATTTGCGCGAGAAGTGCCCCGACTATACCGCGGGAGCCGGACCGCGATGCTGCAACTGCACACACTCTGGGCTGAAGAGCGTCGGCCACAACGCCTTCAGCGCCGAATGCCCAACTCGCCACAAGTGGGACTACCTCGCGAGATCAAACACCGCGTACTTATGACTCAATCACTCACTAACACACACGATACACAAACATATACACACTTGATTTATATGGACACATCAAGACACGCACAAAACACTGGACAGACATGTAAACAAAACAAATAATTTAGACACACAATGAGGTTGTAACAATTGTACATACTTGATTTTATATACACATTGTTACAAAAGATAGGAGCAAAATTTATTCTCAGAACACAAACAGGAACACAGAATACATAATAACACTGACACGCACACAAACAAACACACAGAGTCATAAGTATCGCTTTCTCGCATGTCGGGAAGTAAAAATACACACAATGTTAAAGATCCATGCCAACTAAACGTGGTGAAAAATTGCCTAATGAAAAGAAAACAAAACAACAGCATAAACGTAAACCTAATCTAGTTAACTAAGAGCAGAGCTCTTCAAATAGTAAATAAGAAATTGTAAATAACAAATGTAAGCAAAAATTGTAAGCAAAGAAATGTTTTAAACAAAATTAGATACAAGAATTAGATAAAAGAAATACATGAAATAAGATAAGAATCAACAGTATAAAATATAAAGACAAATAAAACTTTACAAGGACTAAGACTTTACAAGGAATAAAATAAAGATAACAATCAACAGTATAAAATATAAAGACAGTTAATACTTTACAAAGAATACAATACGAAAAGATAACAATGGGAATCTACCCAACCACCATCATATTTATAAAAATATATATAAAAGATATAAATAAATAACTAGATTGACAAGGTCCTGTTTTACGAACGGGGAAAAGCTGGGAGGTCTAAAACAGACCTTAAAAAAAAAAAAAAAAAAAAAAAAAAAAACCTAACCTAACCTAACCTAACCTAACCTAACCTAACCTAACCTAACCTAACCTAACCTAACCTAACCTAACCTAACCGCAGCCGGACCCGGGCGCCGGCCGGCGCTTCACTCGGTGGCGGTCACCTCCACGGATAGTCGTGAGACTGCCGAGGGGGTGCTCGCCAAGGTGAAGGAGGCGGTCGACGCCAGGGGTACCGGCCTAAAAATAAGTAAGGCCAGGAAAGCAAAAAACCGAACGGTAATACTGGGTTGCGACACCGAAGGGGAGCGCGATAGAGTGAGGGAGAGAATTGAAAAAAGTGGCAGTGGGCTTGTGGTAGCGCCCATGAAGAACAAGGATCCGCTCGTCGTCCTCAAAGATGTTTTTGTCGATGGGGACGACGAAGACATGATCAGGGCTCTATACACCCAAAACGCGGACATCTTCATGGGGCTACCACAGGAAGAAAAAGAGATCAAAATCAAATATAAGAAGCGCACAAGAAATCCCGAGACGTCCCACATTATACTCCAGGTGAGGCCGAAAGTGTGGCAGAGGATGACCGGGGCTGGAACCCTCTACCTTGACCTGCAAAGGGTCAGAGTGGAGGACCAGTCCCCGGTTATCCAATGCACAAAGTGCCTGGCATTCGGCCACGGTCGTAAGTTCTGCACCGAGAGTGTGGACAGGTGCAGCCATTGCGGTGGTCCGCATTTACGCGAGAAGTGTCCTGAACACTCTGCAGGAATCGGACCGCGCTGCTGCAACTGTGCGCACTCTGGGCTGAAGAACGTCGGCCATAACGCCTTCAGCGCCGAATGCCAAACCCGACAAAAATGGGATTACTTGGCCAGGTCCAACACGTCATATTTATGACTACCCACCCACATTACACATACACAGCACAGAGACACACACACATATACACATACATAGACACTGATGTATAAAATATATAATGATTATATATAAGAATACATCAAAACATGCATACAACATTTAACACTTACAATACAAACTAGTTTATACGGAAGTGTCAACAGTTATATATATTTTTGAATATAAATATACTGTTGACAAGATAGGGAGTTATATAAACTTAACACAAACATAAACACTAGCGCTAGACACACAACATTACAAATACACGAGTCATAAATATGACGATGTTGGAACATAACATCGGAGTGGGGCGTCTCGGTGAATAAAGACAAACAGACAGACAAATACAGAATATAAACAAGACCTAAATAACAATTAGAAAATAGACCCACTGCGAGTACAATGTATAAACACAAATAAGACGGAGTCAGCTAGTCTAACTTATCACTTGCAACAATACATACATCCACAACTATTCAAAATGAAATGAAACATTACAATTATTTAAAAATTTAACTATTAAGTGTAAATAATTTACTAAACGTAATAATTACCAAATGTAAATAAATCAAAAGCTCTTAAATAGGTAACTTAAAGAAACTGTATACAAATAGATAAATAGATAAAATTAATAAAAGAATGTATAAATTATGTATTGAATTGTAAAATAAGACTATATTAATAGAACACGAAAATATATATATATATTGTATATAAATTAAAACAACAAATTGGGTATATGTATACCCAACGTAATATCATATGTTAGACTGTAAATATTAGACTAGATATAAAAGATCCTGTCTTATGGACGGGGAAAAGTGGCGAGGTCAAACTACAGACCTCATAAAAAAAAAAAAAAAAAAAAAAAAAAAAAAAAAAAACCTAACCTAACCTAACCTAACCTAACCTAACCTAACCTAACCTAACCTAACCTAACCTAACCTAACCTAACCTAACCTAACCTAACCTAACCTAACCTAACCTAACCTAACCTAACCTAACCTAACCTAACCTAACCTAACCTAACCTAACCTAACCTAACCTAACCTAACCTAACCTAACCTAACCTAACCTAACCTAACCTAACCTAACCTAACCTAACCTAACCTAACCTAACCTAACCTAACCTAACCTAACCTAACCTAACCTAACCTAACCTAACCTAACCTAACCTAACCTAACCTAACCTAACCTAACCTAACCTAACCTAACCTAACCTAACCTAACCTAACCTAACCTAACCTAACCTAACCTAACCTAACCTAACCTAACCTAACCTAACCTAACCTAACCTAACCTAACCTAACCTAACCTAACCTAACCTAACCTAACCTAACCTAACCTAACCTAACCTAACCTAACCTAACCTAACCTAACCTAACCTAACCTAACCTAACCTAACCTAACCTAACCTAACCTAACCTAACCTAACCTAACCTAACCTAACCTAACCTAACCTAACCTAACCTAACCTAACCTAACCTAACCTAACCTAACCTAACCTAACCTAACCTAACCAACCGTTCCGCACGCTCTCCCGTCGCGCTAGCTGCGTTTTTGAACCGCTCCGTCGATAAAAATTCACAAAAGTGGTAAAAGTTGAGTGAAAATACTAGTGTTGCATATCAAAAGTTGCGGCTTCGCGAGCCCTACACGGTGGTGAAAACCGCGTGGAAATCGGTTGAAAACTGTGGTTTTTCCTAGAAGAAAAACATAAAATCGGTGTATAAAAGTGTGGTTAAAAAACACAAAAGTGCGATTATCTTCGAAAAACGATCGATAACAGGTGTTTTTTCAACTGTGAGAGGGTGCGTCTCGGGGCCCCACGTCCTTTGAGACCCCTCTCGGATTTTTCAAGCGAAAATCAAAGGAAATACAGCGGTTTTCCTCAAAACCACGTGGCCACGAGGTCCCAGTTCCAGGGCCTCCAGGAAGAATCTGACCACGTGGGATTATCAACCACCTCGGGAGATACCGGAATCCGTAAAATTTTTCCGGGATAGTGGAAAGTGTCGGGAAATACAACAGTTTCAAAAGTGACATAAAAAGTGACAAACTTTAAGGATTTTTTATTCAAAAACAAGATCGACAACCCTAAAATTTTATTTAACCCTTCGTTAGGGTAGTGAGTGCAGTGCTTGTATAAATTTACCCCGTGAAAATCGGCCGGGAAACAAGGGAGATACAACACAAAATATAAGGTAAACAAACTTTCTCATACGCCCCATATAAAAATCCTTGTGGAAAACTTTATCAGGATATGTTGGGCCCAAACCCCGATCCTTAGGGACTTGTTACCTTATAAGAACCCTCCCCTAACACGTGCAGTGCATTCTTAAAGTGATCCAGACACATATTATTATAAAGTGAGTGAATAATAGGGACTAGAAATAACACTTAGTAAAAAATCTCCGCTTAATACGGAAAACTTTACAAAAGGCTCTGGACTCAAAACCCGTTATTCCAGGAACTCACAAATAGTTTCCACTTCATCCCAACATAGTACCGCACACACTGGAGGTCATCCGGGAAAATATAATTATATTATAAGCGGGATATAAACGTTCAAAAAACGTAAACAAACAACCCAGAAAACCCGTCGGGAATAAAAATTCTCACCACCTGAGGGTTAAATCATCCCAACACCACCATAAGTTGGTAGTCCTCGTGGAAACCTACAAAAGGACACTTTTCCCGAGAGGATCGGACCACGGACGGCCGGGATAAACGACTTTAAAGATTTTGGAAAAAATTCTGTATACAAAACAACAAAACCGGAAAGAAATTCTTAAAATAGGAAATTTCCAAGAAATTTCGAAATTTCAAATTCTAATAACTTCCGAACCACTCGACCTAGGGGAAATTTAAGACCAGATAAATTATCCTTGGCGCAAGAAGAACACAGATTCCCCATAAAATCCCCAAAAACAAAATCATCGATTCCGAGATAGGAAGTACATAAAACATACAGAATTCTTTAAAGTCAAATAACTCCTGAACGGTAGCTCCGATCTTCAAACTTCTTTGACCTGAAACATAGCCCGCGACAAGACCCATCCAGTGGTGCCATCAGGACGACTGAATTTCAGGTCGTTCCTGAAATAAACATTTTTATAGTTTTAATTATAGTAAACAAACAGCCCAAAATTTTTAAAATCATTAGATTCACCGTAGCTGACACTCCCCTCCCTTCCCCACACAAGATCTGAAAAAATTTTGACCGGCTGGACCGAAATTGATGAGAAACCTATCAATAGATAGTTAGCTCGAAATCTCGGGACTGGCTGGTCCGATCTTGATCGGGTTTTCAGGCGAGGATTGAGGATTAGGAGACCTATCCTAATCACCAAGGAGTGGCATCCTACAAATAAATTTGGATTATTATTATTACCAAAAATTAGTTTCCAAAATTTTGAAATTTTATACTCGCAAAAATTTTGGACTGTTACGGCATAGGGAAGCTGCCGTTCACCCTCTCGCCACCCCACGAAACTGAGACTTTGACCGGCTGAACCGAGATTGATAGGATTTTTGTCAATCGACAATCAGGCCGATATCTCAGGATTGGCTGGTCCGATTTCGTTCGGGTTTTCGGGAGTCGATAGAGGACCCAGCGCCCTATCTTTCCCAGGTAAGAGAGGCTCTCTACATAGAGTCTTTAGGATATTTTAAAAAATTATTTTATTTTATTTATTTTACTTTTTAATTCGTTAATATTAAACTCAACTAGACAACTAACTGATACATAGTTAGCAATATCCGCGGCTCTACATAGGGATTTCAGGACTTAAAAATTTTCAAAAATATTTTTTGAGAGTTTTTATTCCTTTTATTTACTTGCTTCCCACTAGATTAGTGACATTGTACCTGTCTTTTGACGGTACAATTAGGTTAGGTAATTTTAAATTGTAAATATATATTGAACTTTTTGACTTTTACCTTTTAATTGTATATAACTAACATTTTTAATAAGTTAAATTATTGATTATTGTATTGACATTGTACTTGTCTATTGACAGTACAATTAGTTTTAGGTAATTTTAATCGTATATATATTTTAAAAATTTTAAACAGGCTGACTTTCAGTAATTTTAACTGTACAGTATAGAAATCTAGTAATTTGAGTTATAGACTATATTATTTGACTTGTACTCTGTCTATTGACAGTACAACTAGTTTTAAAATTTTAATTTGAATATATATTAATTTAATTATTGAATTTTAACTGTACAGATTGACTTTGTTAAATTTTTCTTTTATTTTAAGTAATTATTGACTTTTAAATTGTTTATATTTTAGCTTAGATTTTAATTATATGACAGAGGCTTTACACCTCTCTTATAGACCTGCTCAAATCAGAGCACAGATTTATTTTAAATTTTAGTTTGTTTTTAATTTGATTATCCTTGCTCTTTTTAATATTTGACACAAACCCCCCTATACAGGGTCATATACACACACACACTTCCCCCGTCACTCTCTCACTCTCGCAATTAACATGCCTAACATGTACGAAACCCCCCCAACATCACGCGCGGCTCCCGGTACCTCCACCTCTCCTATAGTAGTAAAAGACGCAGCAAAAACTTTCATACGGAGACCCGGAACAAAGAGAAGGTCACTCGACCAAATGGAGCAATTTAAAAAGCAGCAGACCAACTACGCTAGCTTGTCGAGTGACCACCTACTCCAGGAGGTGATGATAGTCTTTGAGGAGATTCCCTCAAAGACTGCTGGGTATCCGCAAATGCGGAAGGACATCAAAGCCTTCCTGGAGTCAACATCGGATAGGGGTCTCCGTCTACTATTTGAATTAAGCAGGCGAGTTAAGAGCCTGGAGGAGAAGGTGGCCGAGGCTGCCGGCGTAACGGTGATCGAGACCGCAGACCCGGAGACCCTCGAATCAAAACTACCGGAGATCGCGATCCTGGCCAAACTTGCGGAGATGGAGGACTCCATCTTCACGTGGTTCAATGAAACTTATTATAAATTACGAGACAAAATTACCGACGCCTCAACAAAAATGGAAGAGAAAAGCGCCGAGGTAGTCGAAAAGATCCACGAGAAGATGGAGTCCGTCCAAGTTGACATAGACGTGGCAACGGAGGGGATCGTGGTGCGAGCGCAGTCCCAGATCGAAGACCTGGTCGGGACTGTCGCTCGGGACTTGGTTGTTGAGACCAAGTCCCACATCGGCGAGGCAATCGGCGAGGCTATCAAGCTCCAAAAGCCCGAGAGCCTCCCGGCCCCGATCCCCCCCATGACATATGCTAGGGCCGCGGCAGCCGGACCCGGGCGCCGACCGGCGCTTCACTCGGTGGCGGTCACCTCCACGAACAGTCTTGAGACTGCCGAGGAGGTGCTCGCCAAGGTGAAAAAGGCGGTCGACGCCAGGAGTACCGGCTTAAAGGTAAGTAAGGCCAGGAAGGCGAAGAACCGGACAGTCATCCTGGGTTGCGACACCGTGGGGGAACGCGATCGAGTGAGGGAGAGGATAGCAAACAGTGGGGGTGGGCTTGTGGTAGAGCCCATGAAGAACAAAGATCCGCTTGTCGTCCTCAAAGACGTTATTGTTGATGGGGACGACGAGGACGTGATTCGGGCCCTATACACCCAGAACACGGAAATCTTCATGGGGCTACCACAGGAAGAAAGAGAGATTAAAATAAAGTTTAAGAAGAGGACAAAAAATCCCGAGGCGTCCCACCTGATACTCCAGGTGAGGCCGAAAGTGTGGCAGCGGATGACCGGGGCTGGAACCCTCTACCTCGACCTCCAAAGGGTCAGGGTGGAGGACCAGTCCCCGGTGGTCCAATGCACAAGGTGCCTGGCATTCGGCCATGGCCGCAAGTACTGCACCGAGAGTGTGGACAAGTGCAGCCACTGCGGAGGACCGCATTTGCGTGTAAAGTGCCCCGAGTACTCTACGGGGGCCGGACCACGTTGCTGCAATTGTTCGCACTCTGGGCTAAGGAACGTTGGCCACAACGCCTATAGCGCCGAATGCCCAACCCGCCTCAAGTGGGACTACCTGGCCAGGTCCAACACGGCATACTTATGACTAGCCACCCACAGTACACACACATATAACAGTAACACGTACACACATACACATACATAGACACTGATGTATGAAATATATAATAAATATATAAATGATTACATCAAAAAACATGCATACAACATATAACTCGTACAAATACAAATCGTTCATACAGAGGTGTCAACAGTTGTTTATATGTTAGAATATAAACACTCTGTTGACAAAGATAGGCAGATTATGAACTAACACAACATAAACACAAGCTAACATACAAATACACAATACACGGGTCATAAATATGGCGAGTTGGAACAAGTATCGGAGTGGAGCGTCTCGGTGAGAAGAAACAAACATACAAGACAGACTTAGAATAAAATAAACAGGAAAAACCACTCCCACTGGTATTATACAAACATGACAGACTTTTAGCTAACTACATATTTAATAAACACTCTACACTCTACACACAATTATGTTCAGAAAATTGAAATACATAATATACCTACTTCATCTTGATTATTTATTCTATTTTAACTTATTCTATTTTAAATTGCTCTATTGTAAATTGTTCTTAATTATTGAAAGCAAATAATTGACCAAAAAAGATGACAATTTCAAAAGTAAATTTGCATACTATCCTTATTTAATTATTTATCTTA